>CM065589.1:562235-581955 GCA_033119425.1 Bufotes viridis | reverse complement strand
ACTACTATCTATCACCCTGCTACTATCTAACCTACTACCTACTACTATCTATCACCCT
The DNA here is from genome assembly GCA_033119425.1 of Bufotes viridis. Taxonomy (NCBI): domain Eukaryota; kingdom Metazoa; phylum Chordata; class Amphibia; order Anura; family Bufonidae; genus Bufotes; species Bufotes viridis. Next base: position 581,897 of record CM065589.1, on the reverse strand, counting down.
GCTACTATCTAACCTGCTACCTACTACTATCTATCTCTCTGCTACTATCTAACCTACTACACTCTATCACCCTGCTACTATCTAACCTACTACTATCACTCTGCTACTATCTAACCTACTACTATCTATCACCCTGCTACTATCTAACCTACTACTATCTATCACTCTGCTACTATCTATCACTGTGCTACTGTCTAACCTACTATCACCCTGCTACTATCTAACCTACTACCTACTACTTTCTATCACTCTGTTACTATCTAATCTACTACTATCTATCACTCTGCTACTGTCTAACCTGTGTCATCTTATGTATTTTGTTCCAGGTCCTCTCCATATTGTGCATTGATAATCTTGTTAGGTAACTGTTTATCACATGTAATGTGCCTGGTTCACCAGCAGGTGGCAGCATAAATGGCAGAGCTATCCTTAGAGAGAATGGGCCAGTCCTGCTTGCTACCAGAAGGAGGTGGGGCAGTTCTGGTGGAGACTCCATGTTGGAGCTGCCAGGATTCTAACCTACTTTTTGACTGAACATAAGTCCGACTACAAGAGTGAAGTCCAGCGTAAAAAGGAAACAAAGACACCAAGTCAGCCTGTCAGTACAGCCAGGGGCGTAGCGTGGGGGGGGCCGGGGGGGCCGTTGCCCCGGGCGCACACTGCAGGGGGGCGCTGGCCGGCTGCTGGCAATAATTCATAATTGTATGAGTAAGGAGCCGGAAACAGCGCGCCCCCTGCTGAATCACCAGGGCCGGGAACACCAGCCACATGGCAGTACTCACAGGCATAGGCTCCTCCCACCTTCCAGGCACTGCGGAGCAAGAGGAACTCAAGAAGAAGGTGGCTGCTGCTTCAGGAGGGAGAGCAGCCTGTGTAAGAGAGAGCAACACAACAGTGAGTGACAGTGACTCACAGGGGGGGGGGATGATATATTATATATGGGGCTGTGCTGGAGCCTGAGGAGCTGAAGGGGTGGGGTGATATATTATACATGGGGCTGGAGCTTGGAGGAGCTGAGGGGGGGGTGGGTGATATATTATACATGGGACTGTGCTGGAGCTTGGAGGAGCTGAGGGGGGTGATATATTATACATGGGACTGTGCTGGAGCTTGGAGGAGCTGAGGGGGTGATATATTATACATGGGACTGTGCTGGAGCCTGAGGAGCTGAAGGGGAGGGGGTGATATATTATACATGGGGCTGGAGCTTGGAGGAGCTGAGGGGGGTGATATATTATACATGGGACTGTGCTGGAGCCTGAGGAGCTGAAGGGGGAGGGGGTGATATATTATACATGGGGCTGGAGCTTGGAGGAGCTGAGGGGGGTGATATATTATACATGGGACTGTGCTGGAGCCTGAGGAGCTGAAGGGGGAGGGGTGATATATTATACATGGGGCTGGAGCTTGGAGGAGCTGAGGGGGTGATATATTATACATGGGGCTGGAGCTTGGAGGAGCTGAGAGGGGGTGATATATTATACATGGGGCTGGAGCTTGGAGGAGCTGAGGGGGTGATATATTATACATGGGACTGTGCTGGAGCCTGAGGAGCTGAAGGGGGAGGGGTGATATATTATACATGGGGCTGGAGCTTGGAGGAGCTGAGGGGGGTGATATATTATACATGGGGCTGGAGCTTGGAGGAGCTGAGGGGGGTGATATATTATACATGGGGCTGGAGCTTGGAGGAGCTGAAGGGGGGTGATATATTATACATGGGGCTGGAGCTTGGAGGAGCTGAGGGGGGTGATATATTATACATGGGGCTGGAGCTTGGAGGAGCTGAGGGGGGTGATATATTATACATGGGACTGTGCTGGAGCCTGGAGGAGCTGAAGGGGAGGGGGTGATATATTATACATGGGGCTGGAGCTTGGAGGAGCTGAGGGGGGTGATATATTATACATGGGGCTGGAGCTTGGAGGAGCTGAGGGGGGTGATATATTATACATGGGACTGTGCTGGAGCCTGAGGAGCTGAAGGGGGGGTGATATATTATACATGGGGCTGGAGCTTGGAGGAGCTGAGGGGGGGTGATATATTATACATGGGGCTGGAGCTTGGAGGAGCTGAGGGGGGTGATATATTATACATGGGGCTGGAGCTTGGAGGAGCTGAGGGGGTGATATATTATACATGGGGCTGGAGCTTGGAGGAGCTGAGGGGGGTGATATATTATACATGGGGCTGGAGCCTGAGGAGCTGAAGGGGGGTGATATATTATACATGGGGCTGGAGCTTGGAGGAGCTGAGGGGGTGTGATATATTATACATGGGGCTGGAGCTTGGAGGAGCTGAGGGGGGTGATATATTATACATGGGGCTGGAGCTTGGAGGAGCTGAGGGGGTGTGATATATTATACATGGGGCTGGAGCTTGGAGGAGCTGAGGGGGGTGATATATTATACATGGGGCTGGAGCTTGGAGGAGCTGAGGGAGGTGATATATTATACATGGGGCTGGAGCTTGGAGGAGCTGAGGGGGGTGATATATTATACATGGGACTGTGCTGGAGCCTGAGGAGCTGAAGGGGGGTGATATATTATACATGGGACTGTGCTGGAGCCTGAGGAGCTGAAGGGGGAGGGGGTGATATATTATACATGGGGCTGGAGCTTGGAGGAGCTGAGGGGGTGATATATTATACATGGGACTGTGCTGGAGCCTGAGGAGCTGAAGGGGGGGTGATATATTATACATGGGGCTGGAGCTTGGAGGAGCTGAGGGGGGTGATATATTATACATGGGGCTGGAGCTTGGAGGAGCTGAGGGGGTGATATATTATACATGGGGCTGGAGCTTGGAGGAGCTGAGGGAGGGTGATATATTATACATGGGGCTGGAGCTTGGAGGAGCTGAGGGGGGTGATATATTATACATGGGGCTGGAGCTTGGAGGAGCTGAGGGGGGTGATATATTATACATGGGGCTGGAGCTTGGAGGAGCTGAGGGGGGTGATATATTATACATGGGACTGTGCTGGAGCCTGAGGAGCTGAAGGGGGGTGATATATTATACATGGGGCTGGAGCTTGGAGGAGCTGAGGGGGGTGATATATTATACATGGGGCTGGAGCTTGGAGGAGCTGAGGGGGTGATATATTATACATGGGACTGTGCTGGAGCCTGAGGAGCTGAGGGGGGTGATATATTATACATGGGACTGGAGCTTGGAGGAGCTGAGGGGGGTGATATATTATACATGGGACTGTGCTGGAGCCTGAGGAGCTGAGGGGGTGATATATTATACATGGGACTGGAGCTTGGAGGAGCTGAGGGGGTGATATATTATACATGGGACTGTGCTGGAGCCTGAGGAGCTGAAGGGGGTGATATATTATACATGGGGCTGGAGCTTGGAGGAGCTGAGGGGGTGATATATTATACATGGGGCTGGAGCTTGGAGGAGCTGAGGGGGGTGATATATTATACATGGGGCTGGAGCTTGGAGGAGCTGAGGGGGGTGATATATTATACATGGGGCTGGAGCCTGGAGGAGCTGAGAGGGGGTGATATATTATACATGGGACTGTGCTGGAGCCTGAGGAGCTGAAGGGGGAGGGGGTGATATATTATACATGGGGCTGGAGCTTGGAGGAGCTGAGGGGGGTGATATATTATACATGGGGCTGGAGCTTGGAGGAGCTGAGGGGGGGTGATATATTATACATGGGACTGTGCTGGAGCCTGAGGAGCTGAAGGGGGTGATATATTATACATGGGGCTGGAGCTTGGAGGAGCTGAGGGGGGTGATATATTATACATGGGGCTGGAGCTTGGAGGAGCTGAGGGGGTGATATATTATACATGGGGCTGGAGCTTGGAGGAGCTGAGGGGGGGTGATATATTATACATGGGGCTGGAGCTTGGAGGAGCTGAGGGGGGTGATATATTATACATGGGACTGTGCTGGAGCCTGAGGAGCTGAAGGGGGGTGATATATTATACATGGGGCTGGAGCTTGGAGGAGCTGAGGGGGGGTGATATATTATACATGGGGCTGGAGCTTGGAGGAGCTGAGGGGGGTGATATATTATACATGGGACTGTGCTGGAGCCTGAGGAGCTGAGGGGGGTGATATATTATACATGGGACTGGAGCTTGGAGGAGCTGAGGGGGGTGATATATTATACATGGGACTGTGCTGGAGCCTGAGGAGCTGAGGGGGGTGATATATTATACATGGGACTGGAGCTTGGAGGAGCTGAGGGGGTGATATATTATACATGGGACTGTGCTGGAGCCTGAGGAGCTGAAGGGGGGTGATATATTATACATGGGGCTGGAGCTTGGAGGAGCTGAGGGGGGTGATATATTATACATGGGGCTGGAGCTTGGAGGAGCTGAGGGGGTGATATATTATACATGGGGCTGGAGCTTGGAGGAGCTGAGGGGGGTGATATATTATACATGGGGCTGGAGCTTGGAGGAGCTGAGGGGGGTGATATATTATACATGGGGCTGGAGCTTGGAGGAGCTGAGGGGGGGGGGGTGATATATTATACATGGGACTGTGCTGGAGCTTGGAGGAGCTGAGGGGGGGGGGTGATATATTATACATGGGGCTGGAGCTTGGAGGAGCTGAGGGGGGTGATATATTATACATGGGACTGTGCTGGAGCCTGGAAGAGCTGAAGACAGGAGAGTGATGTATCTTATTTGGGACTGTATGCTGGAGGGGCTGAAGGCAGGCAGTGAAGAGAGGGACGGTGTTATCATTTACATGGGACTGTATGTTGGAGGGGCTGAAGGCGGGGAGTGATGTATTTTACATGGTACTGTATGCTAGAGGGGCTGAAGGGGGCATAATTATTACTATAATACTACAGAGGGGCCATTATAATAATAATAACAATAACACAGAGGGGCCATTATATATTATAATTATACAGAGGGCATTATGGGGAGGGGAGAAATCTAAACATTTTCTGTGAAACTCTGCAGAGATGAGATGCGGCAGAAAGAAGGTGTCATGACGGTCCTATCCCGAATGAAGACGCTGAGGAAAGTCTACATCCCAGGAGAGGTCATTGGATGTAACAGGTATGTGCTGTAATACACTGTATATTTCATAGCAATGTATGTCCATCCAAATATGTGTTGGGGGGATGTAGTATTTGGCCCACCCTGCCGCATCCTGGCCCCAGACTTCAGGTCACACTGTGCGTGTTTTGAATTCTGGGGCCTCACACCCATCTACTCCATTATCTGTACTCAGAGAGTTATTACTGTGTTATCAGTGGGGTTACATAGGACTGCAGGTGACATCTACTACATTATCTGTACTCAGAGAGTTATCACTGTGTTATCTGTGGGGTTACATAGGACTGCAGGTGACATCTACTACATTATCTGTAAAAAGGGGTGTGGCCACAGGTTGGGGGGGGGCGCGCAATACTTGGCTTGCCCCGGGTGCTGGCAACCCATGCTACGCCACTGAGTACAGCAGAGGGAGAGAAAGATATAGCAGAGCTGAGTTAGCCTGCCAGTTCATGCTAAAGCCTGCTGAAACCAAGACAAAGCCTGAAACGGTTATTAAAGTAAAGCAGCCATCGAACTTCATCTCAAGGTCTGGACTCAAGTTATTTCTTCAAATCCTTGCAGCAGAAGGAACTAAAGTGCTCAGTACAAGTTCCCAGGAGAGCCACTGAATATTAAAGGGGTATTCCCATCTCAGACAATGGGGGCATATCACTAGGACATGCCCCCATTGTCTGATAGGTGCGGGTCCCCTGCTGGGACCCACACCTATATTGAGAACGGAGCGGGGAGCTCTGTGGCTGGAGGACCCCAGATTTCCCGGGGTCCGTCCACCACCAAGCGCTGCTCCCCGCCTCTCACATAGAAACGAATGGGAGCGCACCAGGCACGTGCGGCCCATGCTCCTATTCATTTCTATGGGGCCGACGGAAATATCCGAGCCAGCACTTGGCTATATTCGCTGGCCCCATAGAAAATGAATGGAGGGCGGCTGCACATTGGGAATTCCCCCCCTTCTTCACTTTCGGGGCTCTGTTTTCGATATAGGTGCGGGTCCAAGCGGTGGGACCCACACCTATTAGATAATGGGGGCATATCCTAGCGATATGTCCCAATTGTCTGAGATGGGAAACCCCTTTAAGGAATGATAATTAGTATTGTATATAAAACTCCATATGAATTCACTGCCTGTATAGATACTAAAAACAGAAAATAAAAAATAGATTTATTATTGAATATTAAAACCTTTATAATGGGCAGATGCCCTTGTATCAGAGGCTCTAACCTCCTAACATGTGAGTCCCCCGACTTTGACAGACTTGTCCTGAAAAGGGAGGCGGGCTGGATATTTCGACTTGGTACAGTCAAACCAGCAGGCATGAATGATCAAATTTCATTTGCCTGCACATTGAATAAGAGACCCCCGATGCACCTTCATAGTGATGTCATTAGTCCATCATCCCTCCACGGTGGCGTAACTAGAGTTCTATGGGCCCCAGGGCAAACTTTGAATTGCCCCCCCCCCCTCCAATTCAGTGGTGCGGCACTAATGGCTAAATTCAGTAAGCGGGGGCCCAAGCCGGCTATATGAGGGCAGGGGGCAGCAGCAAATAATAAGGGGGCAAAATGAAAGTGAAATATATACAGAGAGGGGCAAAAAATGAAAACTAGTGAGAGAGGGGGCCACTGACAAAACCTTGGCAATAATAACCATGAGCACTGCCGGCCATATGAGGGCAGGGCACGGCACTGGCAGCAGATCAGGACCCTAACCCAAATCAGGGTTTGCTGCCAATGCCGTGCCCTGCCCTCATATGGCCGGCGGGACATGGCGGAGCTCATGGTTATTATTGCCAAGGTTTTGTCAGTGGCCCCCTCTCTCACTAGATTTCCTCTTTTGCCCCTCTTCGTATATATTTCATTCATTTTGCCCCCTCATTATTTGCTAGCTGCTGCCCCCCTCTCTGAATTCAGAGTCAGACATTAGTGCTGCCGCCTGCTGTACCAGTGACCATCCCCCCGTATGAAGCCGGTGTGTGCCATACATAAAAAATAAAATAAAAATTACCAACTGTTCCTCTCGCAGCTCCCTACTCACGGGCTGAGAGCTTCAGTCGCGCAATCCCATCTGCAGCATGCCGCCGCGTCATTCTAGCTGTGATCCTGCGAGAGCGAGACCCATGACGTCTCAGTGGGTCTGTCTCGCGCTGACAAGATAGAATTGAGCACAGCGCACCGCCCGAGGGCCCGCCCCGCTTTGCCGCACTTTAACAAAAAGCAGCTGCACTTTAAAAATATGTCCAGTAACAGCTTCTACAAGGATGCGGTGTTATAGTATACAATAAAGTTATATAGGTGACTAGAGTTGAGCGAACACCAGAAAGTTCGGGTTCGCCAGGTACGGCCGAACTTCACCACAAAGTTCGAGTTCGGGACCCGAACTTGACCCTGAACCCCATTGAAGTCAATGGGGACCCGAACTTTGGGGCACTAAAATGGCTCTGAAAAAGTCCTGGAAAGGGCTAGAGGGCTGCAAAAGGAAGCAAAATTGCATAGGGAAATAACATAAAATACATAAAAATTTAAAATAAACGTTCTAAACCTGAGCACAAGTGAGTGACAGTGGCACCTGTCACCCAGCAAACAGAGGATGTGGCAGCAACGCCACCACATCTTTCACCGTCACCAAGCATCTCCATACTATCCCATGGAAGCGTTCAGCTGTCCATCTCCCAATTAGAAAAAGAAATAGAAAGAGGAAGTACCCCCCTACCCACCCGCTATCCCCGGCCCTGAATGCCAGGATTTCAAAATTCCCGGTCCTTTGAAATGCTGTCATTCCATCTGGTGGAGATGGATGGAGACTTTAAAAACCTTATGGCGGTGGCTGTCCCACAGTACGTGGTTCCCAGCCGCCACTACTTTTCCAGACGAGCCATCCCTGCCCTGCACAACCAAGTGGCGGACAAAATCAGGTGTGCACTGCGCAACGCTATCTGTGGCACGGTCCATGTTACGGTATAACCCGGTATAGTGAGGGTTAATACCGTTCGGCCGATTCCCTTGGCGAAGAGCACAGCAACCCACAACCACTGGAATCCACTGAACTGGAACCCTACGAAGTGGAACAGGCAAGAGAACGTTCTGAAGTAGCAATCCCCCCCCCCAAGTACGAGACGAGGCTCCGTATTGATGTTTACAGGAATACTCTTTATTGGGGGCTACCTGCCCGGTATTTATGGTGGTCTCCCGCCTGGTGGACACTCCCCTAGGGGACCAGAAGGAAGACTGAGACACAGGGGATACAGCAGCCAATCACACACAATGGGACAATAGAAACCCCCCAGCATATCCCTCCCCTCTGCCTGTGATACAATTACCCTACACGGATTACTGTAATCATCACAGGCCGGAAAATACACAATGTCTTCTGTCCTGGAGACAACCGAGGAGTCATTCCATTATCTCTCAGGACAAAGGGAAATCGCCAATACACACGTGGGGACAATGGGACAGACATCACTACTTTACAGTACACACAGACATTTAACATATCCCAAAATGGCAGGAATTAGACCAGGGGTTCAAATGTTTAGCATGGGCTGATGAGAGGGCCCATAATCCTGGGACAAGAGGCTGGCAATCTGTCCCCTCCAAAACCCAGTGGCGAGGTTGGTTTTGCCACACATCTCCCCCACCCATGAAAGACTAACCAGATACCTAACCTCACGCCGGTCGGTATCTGAGTTTGTCTGGCAGTCCACCCACCACCAAATACTGGACCTGTTGAATTTGGTAGCCTGTCTCTGTCCAGTGAGTCCACCAAGGTTATGTTGGTAACTGGTACTCCCGGTCTCTGTGTTGGTCCCTGGCTTGGAGTGGAGGTTGCTTTGTTGGCAGGGATCAGCGGTACTCTGCCCTGGTGCCAGCGTCACCACAGAAGATGCCCGGTTGGAGCCTGGTTGTTGGAGGGGGAGACCTACTGTCTCCCCTTTAGACAAGGTACCATGCTGCTGTGGGGGGAGTCCTTGGGGAGCCTCTCATCCCTCAGATACTCCACAATACCCAGTGCCTGCTACCAGATGCCTTTGCGGACTGCATCTCGGTCATCCATGACACCCTCATCATACTTCACTGCTGGTTCCATCCCGGTGCTGTCAGGGTCGCTGTACTGGGACATGCGTTGCCCTCAAATTGTAAAATCCACGGTGCCTCCTGTCGCTGTCCTTTTGGCTGTAGGAACGATCCCGCTGCCTGACACCCGCTGTTACGGTATAACCCGGTATAGTGAGGGTTAATACCGTTCGGCCGATTCTCTTGGCGAAGAGCACAGCAACCCACAACCACTGGAAACCACTGAATTGGAACCATACGAAGTGGAACAGGCAAGAGAACGTTCTGAAGTAGCAATTTCCCCCAAGTACGAGACGAGGCTCCGTATTGATGGTTAAACAGGAATTCTCTTTATTGAGGGCTACCTGCCCGGTATTTATGCAGGTCCCTAGGGGCCAGAAGGAAGACTGAGACACAGGGGATACAGCAGCCAATCACACACAATGGGACAATAGGGACAACCACACCCAGCATATCCCTCCCCTCTACCTGTGATACAATTACCCTACAGGGGTTACTGTAATCATCACAGGCAGGAGAATACACAATGTCTTCTGTCCTGGAGACAACCGAGGAGTCATTCCATTATCTCTCAGGACAAAGGGAAATCGCCAATACACACGTGGGGACAATAGGACAGACATCTCTATTCAACATACAATGTCCCACCCTTTACAGTACACACAGACATTTAACATATCCCAAAATGGCAGGAATTAGACCAGGGGTTCAAACGTTTAGCATGGGCTGATGAGAGGGCCCATAATCCTGGGACAAGAGGCTGGCAATCTGTTCCCTCCAAAACCCAGTGGCGAGGTTGGTTTCACCACAGTCCATATAACTACCAATACATGGACCGGTAAGCAAGTGCAGGGACGTTATATCTCCCTAACAGCACACTGGGTAAATGCAGTGGCGGCTGGGCCTGAGGTGGATAGAAGTTTGGCGCATGTCCTTCCGCCCCCGAGGATTGCAGGGCATTATTCTTTGCCTACTCCTCCTTCTCCTCCTCCTCTACCACCTCCTAATCCTCTCAGCATAACACCTTCACCACCAACATCAGCACAGCCAGGGGCCATCTGTTTGGGGGACAAATCCCACACGGTGCAGGAGCTGTGGACGGGCATTGAACAACAGACCGACCAGTGGTTGCTGCCGGTGGGCCTCAAGCCCAGCCTGGTGGTGTGCGATAATGGGTGAAATCTCGTTGCAGCTCTGGGCCTAGCCGGTTTGACGCACATCCCTTGCCTGGTGCATGTGCTGAATTTGGTGGGGCAGAAATTCCTGAACACCTGACAGTGAAATTCAGTTAATCCAGCTCTTAGATTCTGGTGGGACAAATGCACTTTTATTGGTGCTCTGGGTCCCCCGCGGCCTGAGCCGCAGATGTGACAGGCAAATAATTTTATTACATTTGTCGGTTAGATTGTTGGGTAACATTTCCACAGTTATCGGGACTTTTTATTATAAATCGTAACAAAAACTAAACAAGGAACATTTCAAAAAGAGAAAATTCACCCGACCAGCCTCTCACCCTTAGTGACGCTATCTGTCCCTGCCTACTGTCTGCTCTTCCTGACGCTGATGAGCCAAACGCCGGACTTCAGCTCCTATATGAACTGGTATCACGTGTTCCGGCCAGCCAATCAGTGTAAGGCTTACAGCTAACATGGCTATGGCCTTACACTGAGGGAAATTACTTACCTGGACCTTGATTGGCTGCTTAGAAGGCGCCAAACGTGCGGGGAGGAGACTCGAGCAATGCAACGAATACACGTGGTGCTCGGCCGAGTAAAGCCGCATAGGAGAGTTTGGCTAGCCTAGGCCAGCCAATGGTTGCACCCACCCGTTTGTATACCTCTGTATTCAAGGGACACTGAAGCAGGAAGTGCTCCATCAGAGTTCCTATACCTCAAGTTGCCCCTTACATACAGCTTCCCGTGAAAGCAGCGCTAAGCCAAGTCCCAAAACTTCAAGGGGATCCTTGCTGAATTTAACAACTGTAACCCCCTGTCTAGATCCCGGCTTGGGCAATCCTTAAGGGCCAGGGGCTTTTGGAAGTGGGTCAACAAAACCCTCTCGTCAAGGGATCTCCTTGACTGGGTCCTGATCTCCCTCACTCCCAAACCCCACCGGGGGATCACCTTCAGAATCGGGGTGACATAAGCCGGAAGATATCGTGAGGTGTACGCAAATCCTTCACTTGCCCTCCTGTCTCCCACTCCTGGAAGAAAGGCCGAAACCAACCCCTGCAAGAGACTACCCACGGAGGAGCCCTCTCTTTCCAGAGGTTTGCCAGGTTGATCTTAACAAAGGTGTTCACAAGGAACACCACGGGGTTGACCATACCCAACCCCCCTAGTCTCCTCGTACGGTATGTCACCTCTCTCTTGACTAGGTTCAGCCTATTCCCCCATAACAGTTGGAAGAACAGACTGTAAACCCGAGTCCAGAGAGGTTCTGGCAAGACACATACACTGGCCAAATAGATAAGCAAAGGGAGAAGGTAAGTCTTGATCAGGCTCACCCTTTCCCTGAGGGTCAAAGACCAACCCTTCCACTGGTCAACCTTCTGAGTGGCGATCTTAAGCCTGCTATCCCAATTTTGGGTGGGATAATCCCCATGGCAGAATTGAACGCCTAGGACTTTGGCTGACGACTGGGGCTCTGGGAGGGTGTCCGGGAGACCGAAAGATGGATCACCCCCTCCCAGCCAGAGACTCTCACACTTATCCCGGTTAATCACGGACCCGGAGACTTCCGATTAGCGTTCTACCTCCGACATCACGTATTCCGCCTCCCCTCCCGAGGACACGAAAACAGTGACGTCATCGGCATAAGCCACCACCCTCAGAGTGGCTTCTGGCTCCTCCAGACTCATCCTGACTCCCGCTAACGGCCCACGATCAATCCTCCTAATAAAAGGATCAATCGCAAACACGTATAAGAGCGGGCTCAATGGACAACCCTGGCGGACTCCAGACCCGACCTCAAAAGGGCTGCCAGACCAACCGTTCACCAGCGGGAAACTCTCTGCCCCTGCATACAAGATCTTTAACCAATCGACAAACCCCCCCGGCAGGCCATATTTCAGAAGGACTGACCAGAGGTACTCGTGGTTAACCCGATCAAAAGCCTTTGCCTGATCTAAGGCCAGCATGTACCCCTTCCAGTTACCCGCCCTACCCTGCTCCACTGCCTCTCGGACACCGAGTACAGCACTAAACGTGCTTCGGCCTGGAACTGAGCAATGTTGGGTCTCCGAAAGGAGCCGGGGTGCAAACTGCACCAACCGATTAAACAGTATCTTGGCCAGGATCTTTCTGTCCGTACTGAGAAGCGCTATGGGACGCCACTTCTAAATACGGCTCGGATCTTTACCCTTTGATATAAGGATCAGAGCTGACCTCCTCATTGACCTCGGCAGAGCACCCGAGGATAGGCACTCATTTAGTACCTTAGTCAAGAGGGGAACCAAGAAGTCCTTAAAGGTCTTATAAAACTCGGATGTTAAGCCATCCGGGCCTGGCGACTTCTTTAGGGCAAGCCCTTCGATCGCCAGGCTGACTTCCTCTTCTCTGATTTCTTCTATCAAAACGCCAAGAGAACGGTCTACTCTTGACTCAGGGATGGTTTCAGCCAGGAAAGCCGAAATCCTGTCCCGATTCAGATCCTTCTTCCTCAAGAGGCACGAGTAGAAGGACTTGACGATTTCCAAGATCCCTGATCTGGACCTATCCAGAGATCCCGTACCATCGACCAGTCCCGTCACCAACTTACTTTTCACTGACATCTTACAGTTTCTGTAAGGGTCGGGCGAGCGGTACTTCCCAAAATCCCTCTCAAAAACCAAAGATGTGTGCCTATCGTACTGGAACCTCTTAAGCAAAGATTTCACCCTGGAGATATCCTCTCGGCTACCTCCAGTCGAGACCAGTTGTTCAAGTTTCCTCCTCAGACCCTGATACAAGCGATACTTGTCCAGGGACCTGAGGCTCGAGAGCTGGCGGAAGAATTTTGCCACCCGATCTTTGAATATCTCCCACCACTCCGACTTAGTGTCACAAAGATCCAGCAACTCTACCTGAGTCTGAAGGAAGTCCTCAAAGGATTGTCTCACCTCTGCTTCCTCCAGGAGGGCCGAATTTAGCTTCCAATAGCCTCTTCCCATTTGGGGGGATTCTGCAACATTCAAAGAGAACATAATCATACAGTGATCGGAGAATTCCACCTCTACCACCTTTAAAGGTGAAAAAGTAGTCTCCTCCTTTAAATAAAACCTGTCTATTCTAGACCTAATCTGACTACCTCTATAATAAGTGAAACCCCCGTGGCCTGGGGTGTGCCTAATGTGGACATCCACCAGGCGAGCCTCGCTAGCTATGCTATTCAGGGATACACTATCATAAGCCAGCCGGTCTCTGGCGCCTCCCCGGTCTTGGGACCTTGTGACTGTATTAAAGTCCCCGCCAAAGACCACCTGCCGACTCGTAAAAAGGAAAGGTTTGATCCTCAAAAAGAGATGCTTCCGATCCCGCTTGGTTTGGGGACCATAGATGTTTATCAGGCGAAGCTCTTGACCCTTCATGAGGACATCTAAAATCAAACACCTCCCCATTTCTAACTCAATCACTCGTCAGCTTTCTACTGGTGCGGTAAAAAGGACCGCCACTCCGCTATACGGCTTAGCCGCAAGAGACCAATATGATGGACCACACCTCCACTCTTTTTTTGCTTTATATACAGCCGCCAAATCTGGCAGCCTGGTCTCTTGCAAAAATAAAATATCAGCTTCAACCCGGCTGAGAAAATCAAAGGCTGCAAACCTAGCCGCATCCGATTTAATACTGGCGACATTAATGGTCGCCAGGGTCAACGGAGTGAGTGCCGCCATACAGAGTGATTAAGTTAGACGGCCTTCTTCCTTCCCTTCCCATTCTTCTTCTTACCCCTCCCGGGCTACCCCTAAGGTGGCACGATTTCTTTTGAGAGAGACAGTGGTGTCCATCTCATTAGTCACCACCGCCTCCCCCTTCGCACCACCCTTGTCATTCCCATTCGCAGTGTCTGGACCCGCCCCACCTCCCGAGGACCTTGCATCCTCACTGGAGGGGGGCACGGGCCCTTCCAGAGGCTCCTTCTCTTGCCCCTCCGGCTCCCCACCTTCGACCTCCTCCCCAGAAGAAGAGGAGGCGGAGATCTCATCCAAGGTGAGGTACCGGTTGGAATGATCCAGGGGAAGAGAGTAAGGATTAGAGAGGTCCAGGGGGGAGCTGGCTTCGCCTTCCGCGGCCACTCTGGTCGGGCTAGATTCCTTCTTGTTCTTTTAGACTCTGTCACACTCCCCTCTGTTGCACTCTCGTAGCAAGAGGACAGAGTCACCTCGGAACGGTCTAGTCTCCTGAGTTCCTCATTCACCTCATTATCCCCCAGGGTCTCAGCTCTAGGAGAGGCATTCTCTTGGACGGGGTTCCACCTGCCCCCTCTCCATTTGACGCCTCTCCCTCCGTCTCTGCTGGGACGGGCCGTCTTTTCTCTTCATCGACCCTACTGCCCTGTCACCTTCGCCAGCACTCGCCTCGGCGGTAGGGGCCTCCCGGCTCACCTCCGCACGTGCACGAGCCACGTTGGCGACAGAGCGTGGGCAACGACTGAACGGGTGCCCTAGCTCACCACACAGGTTGCATCTAATCTGCCCACAAGATGCAGCTAGATGGCCTTCACTCCCGCACAACGCGCACCTCTGCACTTGGCAGCTGGCGCTGAAGTGCGAAGGGCTGCCGCACTTGTAACACAGCTTAGGCTGCCCCCTGTAGAACACCATGATCCTATCCCGACCAAGGAAAGCAGATGATGGTATGTGGGAAACCGACCCCCTGAATGTTTCAACTTAATCTGAAACGTCCAGGCACCCGACCAGATGCCAAACTCATCCAGGTTCTTGCTAGGAAGACCCTGGACGTCCCCGTACCTGCTCAACCAGGTCAAGATGTCAACACAAGAAAGTGACTCGTTACGGGTCAGAACGGTCACTTTCTTGACCTCATTCTGGCGGGTTATCGCTTGCACGAAAAACCCCTGCCAGTCCGGCTGGTCTTTTGCCAGTTCATACCCAGACCAAAAAAGTTCAAGACCCTCTGGCCGGGCAAAACTAACATCAAACTCCCGGGTGCCATACGGATGTATCAGGGCAAAGATGTCACATGCCCTGATGCCCATCTGAAAGAGAAGCTCTGCCACCCTCTTCCTGGTAGGGCACGCTTCATTGCCTCTCCATTTCAGACAGACAACATTCCGTCTGGTTGACCCGGGGCAGGTTGTGGGTGAGGACCAGGTGGTCTCGCCCCCGCCTTGCTTTCGGAAGGCACGCATGCCATGCCTGTCTATCCAGAAGGATAGATCCACCTGCTGCCCCCCTACTGTAATGGAATTCTCCCCTCTCCTTAGAGCCTCTAGAAGTTGCCGCTGCAAGTTACCGTCACCAGACATTGGTAATGGGGAGGACAATGGGGACCGCCCCTCCCCCCCTGCGCCGGCGACCACACCAGCATAACCTCTGCCAGGCGTAGCCGACGCAGGAGGGGCAGCCGAACCGGGCCCACCCCCACCCCCCTCCCCCAGACCTATCTACAGCAGGTGCCACTCCAGACCCCTCTAAAGGGGCTACATAAGGCGCACCGGCCACTTGTACAGTGGCCGGCCGACCTCCAACATTCACCCCTCCATCAGGGCCCGGAGCAACACCACTAACAGAAACTGTATTTACACTACTAGAAGTGACCACTTCTTCAGTGGCCACTGTCACACTCTCCCCTCCCCCCACACACACTACTGGGCCAGAGGGGACAGAGGTCACACTATTAGTTTTGTCCTGCATCTTTATGCTGGACACATTTTTAAGAGTCTTTCCAGCCTCCACCTGGCACTTGTCCAGTGCCCTAGCAGAGGTGGTCGGAGCCACCTGACCACCAGCCATGTCCCCTTCGCCGCCCGTCCTGGAAGCCTTCCTGTCTGACCCCTCCTGCTTCTCCTCACCGCCCCTGTTACCGCGAACAGGGACGGCGTCCTGCGCCATCTTTGTCGCGTCTTTCTCCCCACTCCTACGCACCGGTCCCACAGCAGAGACCGGGCCAGGGAGGATGGTGGGGTTCGTGCCCTGAGCTGGCTTTTCAGTTGGCCCAGGGCACGCAGGGTGGGTCACATAGACATACCTCACCTCTGGCTTCACTGGCTTTTTCTTCCTCCTCTTTCCCATTGGTTCATCTTCAGGTAATTCATTACCAAAACAGATGTCCTCACGAATTTTGGGGGACTCCAGGTGGCGTATTTCGGCCATAAGTTGCCCCCCAACTCCGCTGCTCTCACAGTATTCCCCTTCCTCATCGGAACTAGTGGGGGGCAGGCATACCTGCTCTGTGGGGATACCTGTGGTGATACCTGTTCCAGCAGGTTGCCCCCCCATGTCCGACTCTTCCTCCTCACTAGTGGAGTCATCTTCTTGCTGTTTTTGGCTTTTAGCCATTTCATTAAACCTTGCGTCATTCTTGAGTTTTTCCTTGAAGGGACCGCTGTTTTCCAGAATGGCCGCCATTCTTTCTTTTAGCTCTTTAATTATGGCTTTTAGGCCTTTTATTTTATTAGTTATTTGTGGCCTGTTTTTTCTCGCCGCTTTGTCCACCTTCGCCCTCTCAAGCTTCAGGTTATCCCTAATCTTCTTGAGGGTCCTGTTCGCTTCCTCATACTCCCGGAGGTAGGCCGTGATCCGGGAGCTGTAAACGGTGATTAGTTCCTGGGACTTCATGGTGCCCCAGTCAGCCTCAACCGAGCCTGGCCCACCCCCAGGAGCACTCTGCGTACCTCTTGGAGGGCTACCGTCCGCCCTACTGGAACTGCCGGCGATGGACACGGCTTCACCTCCGGGGGCTGCAGGGGCCGCTACACCACGACTCCTGGAAGATCTTCTGACCCCCGGGGCGGAAGATGGAACTGAGGCCGGTAGCTCACCTCCCCTAACTCCCGCCGGCCTACCCCAGGAAGTAGGATCCTGGGTCTTCAGTCGCTTCATTGCCCAGGACCCCACCACCTCCCTGGGGAGAGGCAGGGCCTGGGCTGGGAAAGGTGGAAAAATCCCTGGTAGCTTCTCAGCAATTAGCAGCTCCTCCAAACACAACCACACCCGTCGACTGGCTCCAGTATACTGAGGATTACACCCAGTATACAGGACAGGAGAAGTGGTACTGTGCAGTGTATATATATACAGAATAAGAGCAGATACTGAGGATTACACCCAGTATACAGGACAGGAGAAGTGGTACTGTGCAGTGTATATATACAGAATAAGAGCAGATACTGAGGATTACACCCAGTATACAGGACAGGAGAAGTGGTACTGTGCAGTATATATATACAGAATAAGAGCAGATACTGAGGATTACACCCAGTATACAGGACAGGAGAAGTGGTACTGTGCAGTGTATATATATTGTGGGGAGTCGCTCTGGTAGATAGCGGTGCGGGTGCAGTACAGAGGCAAAAGGGAGTCCAGAAGGTGCAATAATCAGTGTTTTATTCACACTTGCACAACATAAACAATAAACAGTCTCTTGGTGTTAAATCACACACATCCGAAATCATGAGGCAAAACGAAACAGTCCAAAAACAGGTTCCAGTCACCTGGGAGGTTTTAGGTGCAGGTTCGCACCTGGCTGTCAGTCCAGCCGCAAGGTGATCAACCTCATGATTCCAGGCCGTCTGCACTCCTCCTTGCTTGGGCTCTTGCTTCCAGCGTGAACTCCACACAGCACAGAATGGATCAGAACTCCCAAACTCAGATGATTCCACAGCCTAACACCAGCTCCAGGATAATCACACCTCACCTGCTGGTGCTGGCTGTCTTTTAAAGGCCCGGATAAAGTCCGGCCTGGACCGTGGGGAGTAGGCACCCACCCAACTCTTGGCCTACTCCCAGTAAGAGCCGGCCCGGATTGGCTTTGCAGCCAAACTAGCTAACAATGTCAAGCAGCACTAGCTGCTGCTGACACATAAAAAACCCGGCTCTCACCTCACCGAGGCCAGGAGCCTCGGTGACACGTACCTCCTGTCGACAACGGTACCTTGCACCTTACCACAATATATACAGAATAAGAGCAGATACTGAGGATTACACCCAGTATACAGGACAAGTGGTACTGTGCAGTGTATATATATACAGAATAAGAGCAGATACTGAGGATTACACCCGGTATACAGGAGAAGTGGTACTGTGCAGTGTATATATATACAGAATAAGAGCAGATACTGAGGATTACACCCAGTATACAGGACAGGAGAAGTGGTACTGTGCAGTATATATATATACAGAATAAGAGCAGATACTGAGGATTACACCCGGTATACAGGAGAAGTGGTACTGTGCAGTATATATACATACACAGAATAAGAGCAGATACTGAGGATTACATCCAGTATACAGGACAGGAGAAGTGGTACTGTGCAGTGTATATATATATACAGAATAAGAGCAGATACTGAGGATTACACCCAGTATACAGGAGAAGTGGTACTGTGCAGTGTATATATACAGAATAAGAGCAGATACTGAGGATTACACCCGGTATACAGGAGAAGTGGTACTGTGCAGTGTATATATACAGAATAAGAGCAGATACTGAGGATTACACCCGGTATACAGGAGAAGTGGTACTGTGCAGTGTATATATACAGAATAAGAGCAGATACTGAGGATTACACCCGGTATACAGGAGAAGTGGTACTGTGCAGTGTATATATACAGAATAAGAGCAGATACTGAGGATTACACCCGGTATACAGGACAAGTGGTACTGTGCAGTGTATATATACAGAATAAGAGCAGATACTGAGGATTACACCCAGTATACAGGACAGGAGAAGTGGTACTGTGCAGTGTATATATACAGAATAAGAGCAGATACTGAGGATTACACCCAGTTTACAGGACAGGAGAAGTGGTACTGTGCAGTGTATATATATATAGAATAAGAGCAGATACTGAGGATTACACACAGTATACAGGACAGGAGAAGTGGTACTGTGCAGTGTATATATACAGAATAAGAGCAGATGCTGAGGATTACACCCAGTATACAGGACAGGAGAAGTGGTACTGTGCAGTGTGTATATATATACAGAATAAGAGCAGATACTGAGGATTACACCCAGTATACAGGACAGGAGAAGTGGTACTGTGCAGTGTCCATATATACAGAATAAGAGCAGATACTGAGGATTACACCCGGTATACAGGAGAAGTGGTACTGTGCAGTGTATATATACAGAATAAGAGCAGATACTGAGGATTACACCCAGTATACAGGACAGGAGACTCTTTATTAATTTTATACAAAAATACAAAAACTTTGCCATAAAAATTTCCAAACAAGATATAAAACAAGAAATAAAGTATATACACTCACCCTACTGGCCCAGCTACACGCAGACTCTCATTCATACCTACTACAAAAGAGAAAATGAAACCTAGCCTAACCTAAACATCCGATCCGGCTGAACCCGACTATATACAAATTTA